>OX453242.1:1313009-1356043 GCA_949709985.1 Luffia ferchaultella | reverse complement strand
CACTAAAATGGCAAGAGTGCGACCGCCGCCACGACAGGCGTCTGATCTACCTATTTTCAATGGAGCACCGGCGGAGTGGCTCGCTTTTAAAGCTGCCATGCGAGAATCGACACAGCTGTATCGTTTTTCGAAGCTGGAAAATATGGCAAGGCTCAGAAACTGCCTCAAAGGAGAAGCGCGGGACGCGGTGGCCGACCTGCTATATAGCACCACGGATCACGAAGAAGTGATGATAACACTCGAGCAGTGTTTCGGTCGTCCAGAAATAGTCGTGGACAAGGCATTAGACGAACTCAGAAGAATGCCTAGATCTGGACCGACCGCGAGCGATCTAAA
This sequence comes from Luffia ferchaultella, assembly GCA_949709985.1. Taxonomy (NCBI): domain Eukaryota; kingdom Metazoa; phylum Arthropoda; class Insecta; order Lepidoptera; family Psychidae; genus Luffia; species Luffia ferchaultella. The sequence goes on along the minus strand of OX453242.1, from coordinate 1,355,707 downwards.
TAAATTCGCGGTCAAAATAAAAAATATAGTGAGCGTGTTGTCTACATTGGACAACAAAGGATACCTATATAACCCGTTGCTCACACGTGAAGTACTAGATAAACTCACGCCGCACCTGAGATCAAAGTGGTGCGACTATGCGTGCGACAACGAAAGAGCACCAGAACCGGAAGTGGTATTATTAGGGCGATTCTTAATGAGAGAATCAGATCGCGCCTTAAAATACACACACTCATCATCATGGCCAGCAGCGGGCAGCGAAGCCATAAAGAAAAAAGAGCCGTTAAAAACATTAACGATAGCCGCGCGCCGCCCGGACAGAAGAAAGGCGACGACGGTTTACACTGCGGACGCCGCATCCGTAGCTTGTTTGTGCTGCGGAAAAGCACATAATGCAGCTGACTGCGGAAAAATTAAAACAATGAGTGTAGACGAACGATGGAAATGGGCAAAAGAAGCGCGTGCGTGTTTTAAGTGCCTAGATAAAAAACACTCGCGTCTACATTGCCGTGTAAAGTGCTGTGGTATAGGGCAATGCGTACGCCCGCACCACAGGCTTTTACATAACGACTCGCAAACGCCTGCGAAAGAAGTGCCGGCAAATTTACGCGCCGCGTCGAGTGACGCGACTGAAGTCGCCGTGACAACAATTAAATCGGCGGACCGTGCGACTTTACTAAAAGTGTGTCCAGTGATTATCTCGGGCCCCGAGGGCGAGATAAATACGTTTGCTCTGTTCGACGAAGGAGCCACGGTGTCGTTAATTAGTGAAGACATCGCGCGACACGTAGGCGCGGAGGGTCAGCCTACCCCTCTGCGCATACAGGGCATAAACGCTACGCAAGATGCCGCAGACAGCATCAAAATAACAGTGAATGTGCGCGGCATAAAAACGAGTAAAAATTATAAATTGAGTGCGTATACAGTGCCAAAATTAAATCTACACCAACAAACAGTGTCGAAAAATTTAACCAAATATAAACATTTAAGTGAACTCGAAAACGAGTGTTACGGTACGGCGCGACCTACCGTGCTTATTGGTGCCGATAACTGGCACCTCAGCGTGTCGCAGGAGCTGCGACGCGGGCGGGTTAGCGAACCGGCCGCATCAAGGACACCTTTGGGATGGGTGATATTTGGCAATGTGCCGAGAGTGCTATCGCAGCGAGCAGATGCGGTACTGTACATCAGTGCACCGGAACGCCGCGCCAGAGACCGCGACCTGGAAGCGCTGGTCGACCACCACTTCGCGATTGACGCGCTCGGGGTCTCATTACGAACAAAAACAGACCCTAACAATGAAAGGGCCCTGCAAATGTTCAATGAGACGGCGCAACATCAGAACCAAAGATACGAGGTGGGACTGCCGTGGCGCGAGGATGACGTCATCATGCCTGCCAACTACCACGGAGCGCTCCAGCGGTTACGGTCAATAGAAAAGAAAATGGACCGCAACCCCGAATTTGCGGCTGCGTACAAGTCACAGATTGACAATTTGCTAACAAAAGGATACGCAGTACAGTGTGACGGCACGGAAGGAAATAAACCGATGTCGTGGTACCTGCCGCATTTCGCTGTTCAGAACGTAAACAAACCGAACAAAATTAGACTTGTCTTCGACGCGGCCGCCTCGTTTCAAGGCACGTGTTTGAACGACAAGCTATTAGAAGGACCCGATCTGCTGCAGTCTTTGCCGGGCATATTATACCGCTTTAGAGAGCAACCTTACGCGGTTACCAGCGATATAGCGGAAATGTTCTTGCAAATAAAAATAAGAACAGAGGACCAGCCGGCGCAGCAATTTTTATGGCGAGGCGAGGAACGAAATAAACCGCCTCTAAAATATAAAATGACGTCAATGATATTCGGGGCATCCAGCTCACCGTTCTTGGCACACAGCGTCAGGAACAGGAACGCCGAGCGGCACGCCACCGAATACCCGAGAGCGCATGAAGCGATAACACGTAGTCACTACATGGACGATTACGTGGATAGCTTCGGTGACGAAAGCGAAGCAGTGAAAACCGTGCTAGAAGTGACGCACGTGCATGCGCAGGCGAGCTTCGTGTTGCGAAAAAGGAACACGAATAGCCATAAAGTGGCCGACGTGATACCACCAGAGATGCGCACCAACAGTACTGCGCAGTTAGGTCCGAATAACAGTAACGAGGACATTGACCTATACTGTTGTGCCAGTGCCGACGCACTGGAGTTTAATTTGGCCGTGAATAGGTCTCAGCTGCGTGGTCCAGTCGACGGCACACGCCTGCACCTGCCGCGGTGCTACCAGCAGGACAACTCGCCGACGCGGATTAAGCTGCACCAGACGCTTCTGCTGAAGGCGAAGCATACGGTAAACGCATGGCCGCTCACGCACGTCTCCGTGGACCCGTCATGTCCGGAGGCGATCACACCAAACCACCTGCTACTCGGGTCGTCAGCGGGACTGCCGACGACCGGGAGCTGTGACCTGGCCGACCGCCGCACCTGGCGCGCGAGCCAAGCGCTGGCGGCTCTGGCGCCGCTGGGTCAGAGAATACCTACCCACTCTGGCGCCGCGAGGGATGACGACGAAAAACGAAACGCCGCTGAAAGAGGGAGATGTGGTCATTGTGATCGATCACTCTCTACCACGTAACACGTGGCCGCGGGGTATAGTGCAGCGGACATATCCGGGCCCCGACAGTGTAATACGTAGTGCGGACGTAAAAACAAGTGGAGGCGTGTTTTGACGCCCAGTGTCACGGTTGGCTGTCCTCCCGACGGCCAGTGAGGCTGCGTAAATACTGCGCCGGGGGGAGACTGTTGCGGACAGCCACACCGCAGTGATAAAATAATATTTAAGTTTTTTTTTTTTTTTTAATGTTGTTTGTTTTAGTCATTTTGTGTTAGTATTAAATCATTGTGTATGTGTATTTAATAATTTTGTATGTGAAAATTGAATATACCTAGGTCCGGGAGTGTATCTCGAAGTCGACGGCGACTAGCGTCCGCAAGACGCTCACATTGTAGGGGGCGGGGCGTCGCCGTGCGACCGATATCGAACCGCGCGCCACACAGGCTCGATATCGACGAGATACTTCTCGGATTTAGGTATAATAATGTCTATTGCAGCTCAATAACTCGAATCACGCATCATCAGACGCAAGGCGCCCGATATGGAAAATTAGAGCCATCGGTAGCCCCGCCCATCTCACAAGAACGGCCGTTAGCGGGTGGCGGTGTGCGGGGGGACCCCGCGTGTACCACACCGCCCTCGGACCGAAATCGAACCAAAATTTCGGCTAACGGTCGTTTTTGATCCCGTGCGTGTCACCTTTGACGCAGTCTGGTGACAGAATAAAGATACGCACGCGAGATGGGAAAGCACCGATGGACGGCGCACGACGTGTACTATCGGCGGGCGCGCCTGCCCGCGACCCTCAGAGCGGGGTCGCGTGACAGCGAGCGGGCGCAGACCGGCGGGCGCTTCGCAGCGATGAAAAATTCGATGTTATTGAGCTGTAAATATTAAGTGTTTATAAATGTGGTTGCCAATGTTTATATAGCCGATAGGCATTTTAAAATGTGATATAATATATATGTTTGTGGAATAAAATATCAAGAGATGTTCTATGTAGGTCAAGAGAAAGTTGGCCTACATAGAACAAAATACGCATAAACGGTCCCTCAAAATCTGCGGGGGGACCGCCTTACCGGGACCTGCCCAAATTGTATATAAGACGAAGCGCAGGCCCGGTAAGGTATGCAGTAAGAAAACAACCATCAGAGTAAAAGCTATGTACGTGTGTTAAAGAAATATAAGAAAATAATCAGCGACTAGTGGAGTTTTAATATACAGCCCCCACACGCATCAATATTAAAAAATACTGGTTGGTGAAATACCACAGAAAAATAAATATAAAAAGGTGAGAAAGCGGCAATTCGATCTTCAATTGTTTTATAGAGTACCTAATTATTAACGTATAGGTACAAATATGTTTTTTTAATATTTTTCGTATTCGAAATGAAAAGTAGAGTGTTTACCTCGGGTGAAAGACCTATTTAGGCATTGGTGCCCTCGAGCTTGTTTTTTTTCCATAACTATAGACCTTGAAAATACCTACTTAAACAATTTTTATGCTATTTTGAAGACTACTATGCTTTTTTCAGATTTTTTCCATCAGTGCTTCAAGCAACAAAGAACCAAAGAAACGTCTATCACACGAACGCATAGACACTAAATTGTTGTATATTTTTCATACAAGTATAATGCACTCTGTTGGTATGAAAGGTTTTCGGGAATGCAATGTTTAGAATTTAGACACCCATGAAATTTCATTTTTGATAAGGAAGCCTATAAACTATTAAATTTTTACATACAATTATAAATACAATTTCAATATTTTAATTAACTAAATTAAAAGAAACAATTAATGAGTCGGCTGTAAAAATAACATCATTTGTCTGTAATAAAACGTTCACTAGGGGATTCCCTTCTATTTATTACTGCTCCTTTGCAAAAAGATAGGACCATGGATAAAATTCAAGAAAATATGAGATGTGCTCTGTTATATTTTTTATCTTGATACTCAGAATTTTTTACGCTCTGATGGGCGTAAGAAATTTGCCAGAAGTGACTTTTTGATTGCGCAATAGTAGAAGGTTATTCGCATAGTTTTTGCATTACTTAATAATTGATTTTAATTTATCTTACTTGAACTTCTTTTCTGAGTTGAGTTTCTCACCAATAGTTTTATATATAATTTTTTCAATAAGGTACCGTGCCGTACCGTACTTGCAAAACGGTGCCCTATTGCGGTCACCCTACTGTCTAGCTCTCTGTCTGTTACAGTTCTTTATTTGTCAAATAAAATATCGAATCAATAATTCAAATAAATGTTTCAGATAGTTTTCAGAAAGACACATGAAAAACGAGTTTAGGAAAATTTTTTCTTTCCTTTTTTCTTTGAAATGTTATTATCTAGAACTCATAGAGTACACTACAAATATATTTAAATTTTTTTAAGAAATGAGAAGGTCATTAGACCACTTTTATTATGTAGTCTAAATAAAAAAAAACTAACTAGTTAGGAACTCGAAATTTCTGTATATTATGTAGGTATATCATATACTGTATTTAAATAATAAATACTGAAAATGCCGATCCATAATGTAGTTAGTAAGCTATGGCCAAAAAAAATCTTTCACGGGTTAGTTTTATTCAAAACGAGAAAACACGATTTTTTGATAAATACATAACACACATTATATCGTGCGGTGGCACGGCACCTTTGATAGGTAAGTCCAGCTCGCACTTGACCGGTTTTTTTTTTCGTTTCGATTTACAATTTGATGATTCTAATTATCAATAAATAGAACACTTGTACTGATTAGTGCATTGCATGATGAAAAAAGCAGTAATATTATGTTATGTTAATTTAATGTTCTTTATACAATTATAAAGTATATAGATAAAATGACAAAGGTAAAAAATATTATCATTCATAATAGAACGTCCATTTTATAGAGGGATTTGTTTATATGAAAATATGTGACGAATTCAACCATTTACGCAGAGCACGTAGCTGCGGCCCTTTTTGCTCGTTTTTGAAGACAGCTAGCGGTCCCTAAAACGCTTACTTTCATGTCTATGTTTTGTAAGTCAATACTGCGGCCACGTTCAAATTAAAATGATATACTTTTTATGAAATCTTAGATTTTCATTATTATTTGTTTTCAGGTATCATTTCATTACTACATATGACCATTATCACCTAGATTGGAAAAGCCTTTCAAAGACGAAACGTGGGCTGACGCACTACCTTTTACAGTTTCAAGCCGTGCTATTGAAATTTGGCAACGTTGCGTGTAGTCCGAACCTTGGAATCAATCATAAGCGATAAGGCTATTAGTTGACGTTTTCTTCCATTTAAACAGAGATATTCATTAAAAATATGTTAACCTATAAGTCAGTATTTAAAATTACTTGTTGCATCGTTTGTGTTTATTCGTAATTAGCAAAGTTAATTTGAAATTTTCACCATAATCCTCTTTAGTATCATGTCACAATTTTGACACGTTTGGGTGGAAATTATAATTATTTATTATCCTTTTTCAAAGATGTTCTTGCGGTCCGGCAAATAAAATGAATCACAAATATCCTTTGTCTTTTATCAATAGTACCCACAACTTATTCTTACTCATAAGCTTTGCATACTCGCGATTAGATGGCGCTGTGTGGGTTGTCACAGGTATTATTATTATTTATATATTATTCAAATTCAAAAAGTTTGTATTCAATATAAAATGTTTACACACACTTATTGAAAGTCAAAATGAATTGATTAGGTACAGGTTCAAGAACTAGAAGGATACTATTATAATCGTCTTTGTTTATACTTGCTCTTACCTTTAGGTAATACTTATGTAACGCAAAAAACCGTGTCAGGATCCTTTCAGCCGTTTTAGAGAAACACATTTAATACGGCGTCCCCTAGAGGCACAAATCTTGTCTTAGAATTTGCTTTTAGGTGATATCTATATAACGGAAAAAAACCGCGTCAAGATACTCCCAGCAGTTTTAGTAAAACATATCCATTGCAGCGTTCCTTGGTGGCCTCTAACTGCACAACTTTTTTTATTATCTACTCATGAGCGATACCTTGTAATGCAAAAAACCGTATCAAAATTAGTCCAAACGTTTCGAAGATACACATATATTTCAACGCTTCCTAGAGGTTAATAACCTTAAAACTTGTTTAGGAAACAATTTTAAGATGATACCTATTTAAATACCAAATTTCGTTAGAACCTAGAGATACGTGAAATATATATACAAGAATTACTCATAGTATAAGATGAAGGATGCGAATTTCCGAAATAGTCTTTTCATAAAGACAAAAGATATTTCAATCTGCAATAGTTTCAACAAAATACTTATAAAGCACAATGTGTAAATGCTTGAGATCTCGAAATACCGGATAGAAATACAAATTGTTAAGTCACTTGGTATAGAAGCCATATTTTGTTACGGATGTGTTTTTATTTTGTTTTCACAACCTTTAGTAAGGAAAATATGAATACACGTTTCGGAGATTTTAAATGAAACGCTCTTGGCACTGAAATGTTAGGATTTTTATTTATATAATATAAGATTTTAGTTTTAGATTGATGTCATAAAATATTATTATTATAAACCCTAAAGCAAGCTGAAATTTAAAAAAAAAATTGTTTCGTATAAAATCGAACTAAAACCAACTTAACCAATGGAATATTTTGCATAAAAATAGAAATGCTATAATTTAGTACAGTATATATAATTACTAGCTGTAAGGTAGTTCCAACAGATCCGAAACAGCACGATGAATTTTTGTTATAATATAAAAATAACATAATAAAGCACAGAAAAAGGTAATTTCATAATATCACCTATAATAAAAACTCATTCCATCGTGAAGTTGGAAATGGAAGAGTTCGATTAAGCGAAGTCACTGTCAATTTTTTTGCTTCCCTGAGTATGATTTCGATTTAAGAGAATTGTGTACCTACTTGCGAGTGTTTATGCAAACGGCGTTAACGGATGCAGTTGAACCCCATTAAACCTTAACCAACTGCCGCAAAAAATGAAATGGTATTTAGATCGGTAAAAACTAGGTTCAACTGTTTTTATTTTTTTAATTACTTTAATACATTGATTTTTTCATTTTCCACAAAATGCTGTGAAAATGCAAATATATGGTTTAATGTTGAACATATCGTGAAAAATAAAACAATTTATACAAAAAATATCCCCACATTAAATTTTTTTTTTTCGAAGTAACAAATAATTACAAAAATAAAACTGTTATACTTAGTTTTTGCTGATCTGAATGTTTTTTATTTTGAAAGAATTGGTTAAGATTTAATGGAGTGCAACCGTTAATGCCGTTTGTTTATTTACCAGTACATACTCCTCTTAAGAGAATTCAATACTCAATTATAAATCAATTAGTTGATCAATATCACAAGTATATACAATTCAATCATGCAATGAAGTGCCTATTTGCAACAGTAATGCAGGTCCAATGCAATTAGCACTGGAGTGCAGGTTACTGCAGTTCCATTCCTCTACCTCTAGGCACCACCAGAATTTATCGCTACGGTATCGCATAAGTTATTCTGTTTATTGCATCTCTTGGCCTCCGTTTGGTACAACATCTTCCTTGCTCTCTTTGTGTACGTGAATGTTCAGAGATATTGAGGTAATGTTCGTTATTTAATGCCCGGGCAAATACATATTCTACAGACATATAAATAAACTCATGCTTGTCAAAAAGATAGACAGAGCCTACTTTTGTTGCCTTTTGTGTTCTTAATACTTACCTATTTCGTTTTCGCGATATCCCTTCTCTAATGTATATTCGTTGGTTTCAAGTGTTGAAAGTTTGGTTCTTCTTCAAGGCGCTGACTTGAAGATAAAAAATAACGTTTTTTCGTGATACCTGGTATGATTTAAGAAGAACACTTGACAGGTTTTATTTTCTGCTAGACCTGCTTTTTAGAGCACCTCAATATCTACACGATGATGCACAAATATCTTTTCTAACATTTTTCGTTGCGGAGTTATTACTTATTCTTTGGTCGCATGAAGTATATATTGAGGCCCTTTTTTGACCCCCTCCCCCGTTCGATGACGTTTGTATACGATAACGTAAGCACACTGACAGGTATAGGACACTGTCTGTTTTCTTTGTACATTATTTGGTGGTACGAGATATATCAACGTTTAGGCGACTACAAAAGCATTTTATCGCTAATTTTGGCAGGACTTTAGTACGAATGCCTTTTTAAAACGTTTTCACGTTAAAATTACTGCATGCTGTATGTAATTACTTGAGTTGCTAATAACAACATTGTTGTTGGTTTGGTTATACCAACCTTTGGTTATAAACGAGAAACGACGGGCCAAAATATAAAACATAGCTTTCCGCTCGCGACTCCGCTCGTATGGACTGCACGTTTGTACCGGACTTCATTTTTCTTTTTCCAGCTTATAAACTAGATGCAAAAACTATAGGGTTCCTGGTACAACGGTCCACGCGAGCGCAGCCGCGGGCGGAAAGCTAGTTTGAAAATAAAATATAAACTTTATTACTTACTGGTTTTACAGCTTTCTAAAAGGGAAAGAATTTTTAAAATCAGTTATGTAGTTTTGAGTTCATCCGTAACAAACAAAAAATCAAATCTTTCCTCTTTGTAATATGAGTATAGATAACTGAATGTATGCTGTTACTTATTATATCAACTTCATTTAAAAAACTTTTGCCACCTTTACCCTGCATGCGAATATTGCACAAAATGCTTGTCTTTGAAATAAATCAACTTTGTTGTCGCACTTTCCACTAACTATGAGTTATGCACGTATCGCGTGTTGTTATTAGCGGCCACTGCACGGTAGCGTTGTAATGAAAATGACCTAGAAGTTGATATTTGTTATGAAAACTTTTGTCATAAGTGTTGCAAAGTATGTCGTGGAAGTATTCGCTACACAATGATGTTACATGCAAACCCTTGTGGATTATCGAAATTTTCCCTTCACTAATTTTGATTCTAAAAGTGCTGCCAAAACCGCATGGTGAACAATTAAAATTCTTATTTCTTAAAAAGTTTTTTCTGGAAAACATAAAACCTTCTAAGGTAGAAGACGACCTTGAAATCCAGCGAGTATATTAAATTTTTAAAATTGTCAGTGTTAAGATGACGTGCAACATTCAATATTTTATTTGCAGCAGTTTTTTAATTGCTACGCTCGTGCGCCAAACCATTTCGTGCCTAAGTAGGTCTTTTTCATCTATTGTGTACCAGTCTACTAATCCATCACCTAGTAATTTTAAAAAATTTCAATAAAAAAACATTTTTTTTTAAGTTTACAAATGAAAATATATAAAAAGCTTAAAAAAATAAATTACTGTATTTTTATCTTAATTCAAAACTATATTTTTATTTTACTTACTGCTACTATTGTTTAATTGTACTCTTTTTACTGGTCCTCTAAAAATAGTTTATAATATTTCTCTCAGAAATATAATAAACCTGCATAATTTTTTTATTTTATTTACATGAGTAAAAAGTATGATACCAGTCAGTCAAACATATTATAATCTAGGAATACAATTAAACTCAGGGCTTTGAACGTTTCCCCAAAAGCTGATATTACTGGTAAGTATTACACAAAAACCTGCTAAGTGGTAGTCAGATTCGCACACGAAGGGTTCTGTACCACTGTACAATATTATAAAACGCGCTTCTTGTATATAAAGGTCCCTTTTAATTTTTAACTTTACTTATTTCCATTATTTGTTGTAATAGTAGCCATAGTAGTACATACTTCGCGAAAATTTCAAGTGTAAGCAGTAATCTCGTAACCACTAATCACCAAAAACGTCGAAAAAAACGGGTTTCTTGTATGAAGACCCCCTTTCATTTTTAACTTTATTCTATTTTTGGTGTTTATTGTTATAGCGGCTATAGTAATACACATTCTGTGAAAATTTCAAATGTGTATCTATTACGGTTCAGACGATAGAGTCCTGTGACAGATGGGCGGACGGACGGACAGCGAAGGCCTAGTAATAGGGTCATATTCGTGCCCTATGGGCACCACGGAACCCTAAAAATTAGGTTTTAGGCTGACCCCTTGGATGTAAATGAAATTCAGATTTGAGTTCTGTATTACGTTCAGTTAAATATACGAAACTTTTGACGTTTATCTTGCTACGACATTGAACTTTGAATGTAGCAGACTAGAAGGCGCACGTTTGTTAAACTCCACGAATCGAAGCCGACAAATTTTGTGAACATTTGTATTTTGAAACTTTTACTCGGGATCTGCCTTACATTCAATAGTATTAAACAAGTTGTGACGGGTTATAGGCCACGTTCTAGACACAAAACAATCATCTATATAACCAATCGCGTGGGTAATACGCGCGTCTCGCCCGTCTCCCTTCCTCATCCTGCACGGTTACCATGAGTTTGAATCGGTTAACGTCTAACGACAGCACACCCCAGATTTGTATGGAAAGTGCTTCTAGCGGCACCAAGAGGAACTGAAATTCACATACAAATCTCTTTCGAGTCTGTATCGAATATCGACACGCAATAATGATTCAAAATCATGGTAACCGTGCTGTGACTTAAATGTGATAAGTTTGGTTCTCGCGCTAAGCACCCAGCATTACTCCTCTAATATACTAATTCAAAGCTCGGTGCGCAACGAGGACCAAAGTTCACGGCGGAATAAGTTTACAAATTTCGACGTTCATTCTCAAAAAATGTGTTCAAAAATTAGTTTAATTCTTATTAAACTTGGCATTCAGTTTGAATTATCGACTCTGTTTAATTGATACTGACTCTTCATCTAAGACCGAGCTAGTCAAAGGCGTGTTATACTTTCGGAGTCGCTTTCACGAAACTATTGGTTTCTTGATTTTATTTAAATTTTTTCTTAATCTATCTCATCACGTATCCTTTCAGTGTAAAAATTTAAAATGTTTTTCTAGCATATTCTGAGTATTTCCCCAAATCGCTTATCGATCAATATATTTAAATTATGTCCACCTGTGTTTTTATAAAATACTGTAAATATTTTGGGTCAAGTTAAGGTTTTTATTCACGTACATTGTTTTCATTACCTAGAGAGGTTTTCCGTGTACCTTAAAGTTACATAAAATTGCCTTTTTGAAATATTTTCATTTGTTCAAACACATTTTTCACTCTTGTTGAGTGTTGTACATTTGTTAACGTCATTTTAATGAAACTCTTATATGACGGCCCGCAAAAAATCTCAACGGTTTGCACAGACCGTTTTGGATTTGTCGCCATTGTTTAAATTCTTTTACTTAATCAATATTTTTAGGGTTCAGTAGATTTGAAACGAAAAGTAACCTTTACAGGATCACTTTGTTATCTATATGCCCATCTGTCACAGCCTATTCTTTAAATAGGCTAGACGAAAATAATTTCAATCTGTTACATATACAGAGTTCAATGAGCCAATCACAAACAAAGGAATTTTGATTTTCGACCGCAAATTAGAAATATGATAATCCTAAGTGCTTATGTTTTTGCGAAAACAGAACTACTGGTTACTATGGCATAGTATGATACCTATTTAAACGAAAGCTAAAAAGGTCAGATTTAACAAAACATGTTAGGATGGATGGTTGTGGATTGTAGTACGAAACCCTCTCAACGCGAGTTTGACTCGCAAGACCGTGTTTTAATGTCGTTGTTATTTAATTTTCTAAATGTGCGTATATTTTCAATAATATCTAATTAACTGTTAACATCATTTAATTGTATTTTCAGTATAATTTGTAATCTAGTAATGAACCAATTATTTACGAAACATGCAACATGCAAATGTGTTTGCTTTGATAATAAGATCCCAGCTGACATTCAAGATCTACACCTTATTGAGTTTAAAACTACAAGAAAACGAAAGCTTTATGCAAAAGCTTATTATAAAGTGTTAGACTACTTAGATGATAAAAATCCAAGGGTGTACACCGCTCGCCTATCAGTTTGCTTCAATAATATAAATCTTAATGCACTTATTGTTAAAAAAATTGTTTATAATTTTGTTAGAAAGAACGTCCCTCAGTTTCTTGCGTTTTCTTCTGAGAGGAACCAGCATTTTTGAATGCGCCTTTGTAGTGACGTTCTTCCACAAAGTAATAAATTCACTCTTGTGACGTATTTCAAGATTATGTTACAGAACTACGAAATAAAGATATTGGATTTAATTTAAAAAACAGAAACATTAACTTAATGTCACCTAAGTATTATTTATATCATATACAAAAATCTTTTACTTATAAAAAAATTTTAATGAAGAGCGCAAAGTCCCGAGAACGCAACAGCATCCCCGGACCATGGACCCATCGTCTCCACTGTGAACACTAAAAATGTATATTGTCCATTATGCCCTTATATTTAGAGCGTTCCAAACGCACAGCTGACTCTGTTATATATTTAATTTATTTGATATTATTTCATATATTCATTATAAAGTTAATGCCAGAGTTGATTTATTTGAAATCTATAAGAATACTAATATTTTAGTATGTTGACCAGTTGTCTAATATCGCAGAGTAAAAGCATAATCCTTCTTTACCTTGGGACTAGATGGCGCTGAGTGACATACCCCAGGTACTATTATTATGAAACTTAAATTACGTGAGTTTTCATCGGAATCGGAATATTTAACATCTTGCATTACACTTACGACTTTTAAACATTTTGAATAATGATTGATTATAACCTATTTCGATATTAGTATTGGTATTTAAATTTTTTGTTATATTGTCTAAACCACAAAATGAATAGCTATAAATTACATACGTCATCACAACTAGCCGAACTCAGCTTTCCTTGTGCATTAATTCAGTTTTGTATATAAATTGGTATTAAAAATGTTACTGATATATGCTTCAAAAGAAAGACAAAAAATCTTGTTTGTGACGAGTTTGTAACATGAAAGTGATCCTGTGGCCGCGGGACATACTGTACAAGCAATTGTATATTATAACGATGATCTAACTTAACCCAATAGATGTTAACGGTTACAATTTTCAACTTATCTAAGACTTGGTAGTAAGTACCATGGGCAAGTGAAAAATGTCTCATTGTACAACCACTTATGTAGGTACATAGTAGGATCACAGGCAAAATATCCCCCGTGGACCAACTGGTAGTACAACCCTAGTAGTATAGTTCGCCTCAAACTTTATGGCGGATCGGAATACAACGCTATAAGCGCGCTTGCGCAGGTACAGTCATATACCCCTCGCTCCACTGCGTCCCGCTACACCTAAAACTGGTAAGTGTCGCGACTTGTGCCTATGTTCACGTCCGTCATTAAGTTTGTTTGGAACTGTGCCTATTAGTTGTTATAATTTACTTTCTATACTAACTGTTTAGGTAAATAACATTATGTCAATGAAATCCTCTTAGTGGTTTCAAAGAAAATCAATTTTTGCAAAGTTTAATATTCATAGCTCAAAGTTCTATTTCCGTATTCCGATGAACTTACAATTCAACTTTATTATTCATGATTTTACAAACTTCCTTTTGATTCGCCAATATCGAAAATTTCATTTAATTTCTTTTATGGGAGAGATGAATCTTTCAAGTCACTGTTAAAAAAAGTATCCTCGTAGTGTTTCTAGTTTTATGCCAAATATATCTGGTCTCAAAGTTGAAGTTGACGAATTTTGGTTTATACGCACGTATTATTTAGGTTTCCATATTTGTTGTAAAGTAAATAAAGTATTAATAAGTCACTGGTACATAGGTATAACTGAGTTATTCGTAATTAGTGGTGAGTGACAGAATCCAGCACGAAATAAAATTCTAAGATAATATGGGTAATATTTATTTAGGTTCCGCTTTACAATTTTCATTTATAGTATTTATTTCGGAGGCCAATATCTCGAAACTGAGGTGTCATAAAGAAAAACGTCTAAATATCTTTCACTGCGTCTTTAAAGATCTATTTGGCAATACCCCATTTTGTGCGGAACGTGAAAACATTTGTTTCAAGTACGCTTTGTATTTTCTTAAATTTCCTACCATTTCCGTTTATTACGAATAACCAAAGCTTTAACTCAGCAATTAAAAGCAGTAAGTACCATTCAAGAAACTACACATGAGACTGTGATACATACGGAATTTTAGAAAAACATTATTATAATAATAACAATATATAGGACAACCCACGTAGCGCCATCTAGTTATGCATTATGGATACTAGACAACTGGTATTCATATTTAAATATATATTTTATGATTTACACATGTGTATATAGTTTACATCAAATTATAAGGGTTTCGCTAAGAAACCCATGAAATGACGAATTTCTTTTTAAAAGACTTTAAAAAAGGAGGCGGTTTCTCAATTCGACCGTATAACGACATCTCACACACGGTCATCTATTCTCAAACTAGGTGGAGCCTGCATAGGTAAGTACTTAACATCTGTTAAACATACTTAAACATTTTTTATAGAATCTATTTGATAAATGTACACCTTAGTATACTAACTGCACTATCGATATCATGATTTAAAAAAAAATTATTTACGAAGAGATTATGTTAATTTTCATAGCATTGAAAACATTATTCTACGCGATCTAATATATACAGTGTGTCTGAAGAAATTTTTAAACCTCGGTTTTGTAACTTGTGACTTTACCAACGCAACAAACGCACGTCTAACAGTTACTGCTATACCGGATGTTCGGTTGCAAGTTGTCCAAACTTACACAGCATGCTTATCAAACGAAACAAAAAAGTTTCAAGTGAGCGGATTGCGCAAAATAACGGTTACCGAGAAAAAGATGTATAAAATTAAACTATATTCAGCCGAACAACCCGTATATAACATACAGCCTGTTGGGCTGAACGAAATCCAAACGTATAGTGTATAGAACTTACAGAACTATAAAAAGTTTGGAGTGAGCAGATGGCGCAAACTACACGGCAGGGCAAGGCGGCGACGATAGCGTTCCTGTAAAATGAGATACTCGTAATTAGCGGCGGCGGTGTATCTCATTTTAAATATCATTATGATATAACAGTATGTGCTGTTAAAATCACGAAAGCTGAGTCGAAATGACAAGAAGCCAAAAAATTACCTATCGCTCCGGCTAATGGAGCGAGACTGTATAACTTGTTTTACTCACACTTGCTGCTCCATCTCACTACTCGAAGCCTCGCTCATCATTCAATTCCAATTTTTATTATTTACATCCCAACTAAACCCTAGTTCAGGCCTATTTTACCTGTCAACTATCTTCGTCAGAAAAATAGTGTTATTTTGTTGTTCCGGTACGGCATGAAGAAAGGACAACACTTTTCGTTTATGATGACATTTAAACTATCTTGACAGTTTTATAATATTAGATAAGTTTGAAATCGTGAACAAATACTATAAACATGCATTTCATTTTCAAATCTCCCAAAATAATATAATTGACCATCCTGACCCATCTCCGTCAAGACTGGAAAATGACAAATAGCGCCCTTTTGCGGTGCGACCGCTAGCTGGCAGGAAATCCAGTAAGTGGATTATTATTGAATTGCGTGTTGCAAACAACGGACTCAGTTCCTTGTTCCGTTTTATCGGATTTATATCATAGGGCGAACTGTACCTGCAACACCAATCACTGCCACACTACAATTTAAAGAAAAATAACACGCTTATGAAAATCTTTGTACTAGTAATAAATCGTTATGTTGTGTAAGACTGAAAAACAGATTTTAATTGGACTGGCAATGTGAATTGAACTGAACTCTGGGTTAAGTATTATATATGATTAAAAAAGTAATGAGAATTACAATTAAAAAGACTAATTAATTAAAAGAATACAAAAAGGCAAAAGATATCGACATGAGAGTCGCTAACTGGAAACACAACACTACTTAAAGCAAATAGATAATAGAAAAATATCAAAATGATTTAGTCTTAAAATTATTACTGTTTGCTTTAAACGATTGAATATGGAATGGAATCGTAAGTGTAAATGCACAACTTAAGTGATATACAGAATTTTAGGCTATACTAAATACCTGTAAATAATAATATTAATCATTTAATATAGCGAATAGATAACATAAAAAAAAACACATTTCAAAAATATAATTTTTAAAAGCCAATTTTGTTCAGTATAAGTACAAAACACACAAAACTAGTTACTACAAAACTAATTAGTACAATATAATGTTTAAAACAAAGTACAAAAATAACTGTAGAGTAAATCTCTTGGCTGGTTTCCAAAGCTATTATAAAAGTTTGCGCCGCTCTCGCTAAGCGGGTCAACCGCGCTAATAAAATATTATCACACAATCAGAACACTTTAGCTTCATACGATACAATTTTCAGGGTGGTGTGATTAATAATGAAATTTAGACGTTTTTCTGTTAACAATTCAAAATGTGATAACTTTTACTCACACAATAATAATGAAAATATTAATTTCTAAAATGATGTTTTTTGTACCTAAGTTTATTTTTTAGGTTTTAGTTTTAGTTAGTTTAGGTACTTAGGTAAATATTGTTGCCCATGCACAGCGTGTGACCGCTGCTGGTTCGGCAGTAATTTTCAATAGGAAAATTACTTGTCGATTTAGATTGACATATATATTCTTCTAGGTAGATACTATGCAGCTTGAATAATTGTTAGGTACGTCAAACAAATTATGTTATATTATGAGAATTGTTTATAAGGTATAATGTATCAATATACATTTTGACAGATCTGAACGTCATGTTGGAGGGTGATAGAGTAGCTGCTTACTTAATTTAAGAGGATTGTGTAGTGACAAATTTTCATACAAACGGCGTTAACGGTTGCGCCCCATTAAACCTCAACCGACTGGCGCAAAAAAATATGGTATTCAGATCAGCAAAAATACGTTTTTAAATTTTTCAATATTTTAATACATCATAAGAAGAAAAAAACTTATGCAATTAGTTCTATGTTGAACATGTTGTGAAAAACGAAATATTTTTGAAAAAAAATCTCGCGTACTTAAGTTTTTTTTTCTTATGACGTATCAAAATATTGAAAAAATTGAAAACGCATAAACCTAGTTTTTGCTTATATGAATAGTATATTTTTTTGCTCTAATCAGTTGAGTTTTAAAGGGGCGCAGCCGTTAACGCCGTTTGTATGAAAATTCGGCACAAAATGTCCACTACACAATCCTCTTAAGTAGTGTAGAAAGGGGCTATTGGATTATCTATCGAGTTTGTTTATGATTGTGTTATTTATTTATGACTAGCCGTGCACGCGACTTCGTCTGCGTGGATTTAGATTTATCTCAGCCATTTACAAAACGCAACGTGACTCTGTCTGTCTGTTCGGTAGTGTGATTAAACAATTTACACGATTGTTTTCTTGTTTGTTAATTGCTCAGATTATAGACTCGAAGTGATTATGACCTACGTATGTAAACTCGTTTACTTTATTAGGCACTCTCCCCCGCGACACATGCCGCGCAACGTGTGACACAGCATTGCGGCGCAGCGCGGCTCGGCATGCTGCTGTGAGGTTTCTAAAGTTAACAATAAATTGAATATGTTTTAATTTTGTGAATCGATTTGGATAAAATAAACATAAACGTTACTCAGAATAAAGTTAGTCATATTTTTGAGTGATTAGATTTTAAATACAAGAACTGCTTTTACCTTATGCGCGTACAAACGAAACAAACCGATAAACAGAAAAAAATTTCAGAATTTTTCTTCTTTAGTCTTCCAGTTCCTTTTTTTGCGAATATTTTCAATGTGCAGGCACGAAAAATCTACAATTTCAATATTTTATATAGACAATTTTATGTATATTTGAACTTTACTCGTACACTTTGCCCCTAATCACTTATTGATTGAAATAGGCGCGCTTACTCACAAATAAGTTTGTCTCTAAAAATTACTTAGTCCTCAAATAATTCCAATCTCGAAGCTCTAAGTTAATGGAGGTAAGTAAGAAGTATAAAGTAAAATAAAAATATTGTTATGAGTCGCATAAGTTGATGACAAATTATTTCGCAGATTGTTGCTATCTTATTTCAATATTTCAAGTTGACCTTGAAATGTTGAGATTCACGAGGGTCGAGCTACAATTTCATCGAGTTTTGTTCCGATGTTCCGTACCCGAAGGATCTACTATCACAGGACTATATAGTCTGAACCGCAATAGGTAGACACTTGAAAATTTCAGAACGTGTAATTACTATGGGCGCTATAACAACAAATAATAAATATAAAATAAAGTCAAAAATTAAAGGAGTCCTCATACAAGGAACGCGTTTTTTATATTGTTTGGGTAGCACGGAACCTTCGTGTATGAGTCCGACTCGCACCTGTCCGGTTTTTCTAATCCCATGTCATACGCCTAATAAGTAATATGTTATCAGTATATTATCGTCGAGGAAAATAACCTTAGTTGATAATAACATGGTAACACTTATCGCAATGACGATGAATAAGTTTTGATTGGCTTATCCATATTTTCGACAGCACGAATGCAGAAGGAATTTGCTGTTGCTGTGAAATAATATCGAGTTTATTAGAATATGACGGCAGTGTATACAAAACAATTGTATTTCACCTTCGTAAGTTCAGTTGTACACCCAAGTTTTGAGGTACAAACATCTATCAACTTATGTAATGGTCAGGAATTTATGAAAATATCTCAGACAAACAAATTAAATATGAAAGACAGGGCTTCGCGGACATACTTTGGTACCTAAATCTTGCAGATTCGTTTGTATGTACGCGAAACATGCACACAAACTTTGTTGGCCGTATCCTGCGCCAGCCGTTTGCTGATCTAAAAAAAAAGGTTCTCAAGGATATTGATGTAGTATACACACATCAATGTCTTGAAATATTGTCAGTTTAACAAAGCTTACTATGGTATGCACTTTTATACATAAAATGAAAAGCTCAATTTATAAGTCTCAAAATATAAGTTCAGTGTATAAATTTTCATAATGATACGATGAATAGTGCAAAAAAAGATTTTCATTGTAATTTAAGGCCCAATTAGAATTTTTTCAATGTTTTTTTTATAAGTCGTAAATTAAAAAATAAAAAACATGACATTAAGTCTGTCGTGAAGAAAAATAAATATTATTTCCATTTCCCGAATCGCGAAATCAAAACACTTTTTCAAGAAAAACCGTTTTCTTTTCTACATATTCGGCGTATGTACGTGAGCATTCTAAAAGTTTCTGGAACTGGCCACTTACAATAAAAAAAAATAGAAAGCCATTTATGAAATTTAAAAATAGAACTCTCTGGGAATACGTTACTTTTTAAATTACGAAATAGTTATTTGTTTCTTGATTGTGGTGTCGGTTTGAAAATTGTGTATCGAAATTAGAATGAACTTGACCAGAGAAAATTTTTGCGCTGTGATTTTTCATGATTTTCGCTGCGGCTTAAGTCAGTTATAGAGTTCTAGAGATTTCTAATAGTTGTAGTGTCAAAAGACACCATTGAACTGAAACCAATTCATGTACCTATTTATTTCGAATATTAGTTCAATCAAATATGTTACGACTTGATTATCAAGTTATGATAATCTCGTAATGGACTCCATACATTACATCATCAGAGTGTGAGTTGGACTGTGATCAGTGGTGTAAAAATCTGCTATATTTTAAAAACATGCTTCAGACTATGAACTGTATTATTTTAGAATGTTATATGCTATGCCATAGCATAACACGCGGGAATGCTTAGCGCGAGACACAGACAAGTCAATCGCGTTCGTTGTAGGACGTGTTTCGTTGTGCTGATCGCATCGCTCTATCCTAGAACCAATTATCATATTGGACGGAGTCATAATACGTTGCCGCTTTTGTATCAGTGTATCAACGCGTAATCGTGTATCTTTGTCCATCCCACGAAGTCTAGCTATGATTGAAAGAGATAGTTGATGTACGTTTGACAACGTTGGACTGTCGGTGTAAATCGTGTTAAGCCTTGACCGACTAGTCGGTCAAAATATTGCAGTGAAGTTTAGCATTTTATTGAATTTTATAACGGAATCTCATTGTTTTAGCTAAAAGTATTTGAATTTTGAAATAATGTCGTGTTCAGCTGTGTCTTATTCGTCAAAAATAACAAAAGGAGCATTAAAAGACCCGGATTTATCATTTTATACGTAAGTATTTGGCATCATTTTTAATGCTGTAAAATGAGTTCTTTAACCAGAAAAAAACGTTTTTCAGTTATAAAATATATTATTCGTATGAGATAATGATTAAAATCAAATGTAATATGTGATATAATACAAACACTTACAAAACACGTACGAAAAATGGGCATGCCCAGATTGCCCAGAAACAGATGAATCTGTCCATTATGATGATTGGTCCTAGGTTTTATCGGTAAGGCGGGACTGCGGGATCGCGCCGCGCTATTTAATAGCATCAAGAGGCAACCAATATAATATGCTAAATCCGTTGGGCTTAAATAAGGCGTTTTAAATAATGGTTTATGCTATTTTATCCACCACTGACTGTGATGTGAATGAGAATGAAATTATGAATGAATTGAATAAATATATATGTGAATGAATTGAATGAAGTCATACATGGTACATGCAGTTATACATTGACCTCGGTGGAAGTTGCGCGTGCGTGGATTTATGTTTCTTTAATACCTAAAATTTCATTAAAAATTTAATATATTGTGATAGTAGAAAGCTAAAGATAATAATTAAGTACCAAAATATAGAAGTGAGTTTGAACGATAATCAAGTTTGTTCCCATTCATCAAACTAATAAATTTCGTTAGACTCTTATCGAGTTAAACTCGTATGGTTCTCAGTGAAATTGAATTGGTTCGATTATTTGGTCTACTCAGGCACACATAGCAGTATTATTTTACATTAAATAGTTGATCTATTGTAGTAAAGAAAGCAATGGACGAGATAACGATCCGATCTGCTACAAAAGACGACATGCAACATGTACTTCAATTTATACAAGTAAGTACATCCGATCGTATTTAACTTTAGAGCATTTTTCATCGATTTGCATTTTTACTTTGCGTTTGGTTAATAAAGTGACACGGTAATTCACGAGAATTTATCTGAATCATGTGTTTATTTTACTTAGAATTGTAATTAGAGTTTATAAATATATAGTTTAAAATTTATAGAATTACAATTGAATTATTTACCTGCTTAACGAAATCAAATTAGATATATAAACATTCTTTTTGGGTGCCTTTAGTATAAAGTTGAGAATGAAATCTAACACAATTTACGATACGTTAAAATGAATTTCAAGCCGTCTGCCAATCTTCTGCATTCTGTCAAAATCTACATAAACAATAATTTTTGTATTCTATTTTGTCCTCTGCGTGTAATATAAATATGTGATATTCTCTCCTCATCACCAAAGATACACAACCTCGCTTCGGGCGCACTATGACGTCAGCGTTATACGATGGGTGGCCGTCTATTTTATTAGTTTGTTTCGCTGGGTTTCATTTAATTATTAAGTATATCGCTATAATTAAGGAGAAAAAGAAGAAATACAATACAAACAAGCAACTACACAAAAAATATTTCACTAATACAGTCACATCTATATGACAATATTACGTCTGAAACAGACTTTCGAATTTATTAGGCGGAAAGAGAAGTGTCATTTGGGTTAGTGAACTTGCATTTAGAATTATAGAACCGCCATTGTTCAGATCAGATGTCGTAGATGCGGTCTGCGAGCCCTAAAATCCTACGCCAACCAGGTAATAGGCAAGTTCGAGGTATGTGACTGACTAGCGGTTCAATTATTATTTAGATTAGATCTATTATTGTACGTTTGTAACTAATTTCGTGAAAATAACTGTACACACCTGAAGCCCAACTATAGAGACAAAATGCTCATTTTTAGGGCATCGTTCGTTAATACATATTATATGTTTTCGTATATAAGCATTTAAATTTAGGTTGGGATAAGGAAATTAAAATCTTAAAAATATCTTGTCAATCATTATTGTACATAACATAATGTTAGAATTGCATCGAGGTTTCTATTTTAGAATTTACGATTATTAATAATTAATATTTACTTTACGCGTTCATTTAAACGTTTCATAAATTTTGTACTTATTTATCCTCCAACATATTATCGCATGCTGTGTTAAAATTAATGCATACCTTTTTGCTGTATATAAAATGTCTAAAATGTACAATACACTTCACTAAAAAAAGAATTACAAAAAAGAATCTCGTATACGATGATTTAGAGAAGAGAAATTATAGAATTTTTCACATTACTTACAAAAGAAACTATATTTTACTACATTCATCATCATCATCATCATCATCATCGTGAGCCCGTGTCTCTTCACTGCAGGATATAGGCCTCTCCCAAGGCTCGCCACCACACACGGTCTTCCGCCTTCCGCATCCAATTACCCCCAGTATGGTGCTTCAGGTCATCAGTCCACCTGGCCGGCGGGCGTCCAACGCATCTCTTCCCAATACCTACGTGGCTTCCACTGGAGAACCCGTCTACCCCATCGGTTGTCGGTTCTACGGCAAAATGTGACCGGCTCATTGCCACTTCAGCTTGCTAATCACTTCGGCTATGTCGACAATTTTAGTTCTTCGACGGATTTCAGTATTCCTGATTTTGTCCATCAAGGAAATACCGAGCATAGCCCGCTTCATAGCGTGCTGAGCGACTTTAACTTTGTGGACCAGTCCTGCCATGAGAGTCCATGTTTCGGCACCGTACTACTACATTGCAAACTTCAAACAAGAACATATCAAATAATTTAGATACTATATATAACATCATTTAAAATAGTTACCAGTGTAATTATTACAATTACAACAACAACAACAATTACAACAATACAATGTATTATTACAGTAGTAGCCACAACCTAGGTAAAATTATTTGTGTACAATGTTGTATAATTACAGTTACTTTGTTTCTTGTAACAGGAGCTTGCTGAATTGGAAGGATATCCAAAAGGGCCGCAACTCTCCGTCCAAGGTAAAACAAAACACACTTTGCTAAAATAAAAGCTTAGCAAAAAGCTCCACGCAAATAACGTTGCTTAAGTTTTCAGTTATTTCGGTTCAAATATTCCGTATTACATTGTTTTAATTGTGGATTATAGCTATAGACAAACGGGATGGTCGGCTGAAAATAGTCCAAACTTATAGAACGTGTAAAACTTACCAAACTAAACAAAAAATTTCAGGTGAGCAAATGGCGCAAACTCACAGTTACCGAGAAAAACTTGTTTGAAGCTTTATTTTTTCATTACTTATGTTATTTTTTTATTATCTTTTTGTTTAGTTCGTTAAGTTATAGATAGTTATTATTAGCAATGTATTAAGTGTATTTATTTCTACTTATTTTGTGTTTTATATACTATACTTAGGTAGATACCTACTTATTTTGAATATACATTTGTATTGCGTCACTCCAAATGTCAATTTTTTTTCTAAATGGCGGCATTAAATTGAAAATAATGATTTACGATTACCACAAAAGGAATTCCACTAGGTCAAGAGCAATTTAACGAAATGTGTGTATACTATACACTAATTACTACTACTACTAACTATATACCTACTGTATAGTTCATTATTATAAAACATGCTATTTTATATAAATACATACAAAGTAAGATTGGAGATAAGAGAGTAATTAAAAATTAGAGATTTTTTTAAAACATAATGTAGCTTTAACAAAATTTCAACACAATGATGTTGATAAAATTTTAAACATGAAAAGTTGAAGTGAATGGAGGAATTTAAGAATTCTTCTTTTCCAACGGATTTTTTTAAACTAGGCATTGAAGTTCTATTTGAGCTCTAGTTTAACAAATAACAATATATAATTCATTGGAGGGGCTTAAAGATTTTTTACTTGAAGGTCATGTGATAAAAAACCAATAGTTGTTTTCACTCGTTTCAGTTTTCAGTATTTTTCAATAGTTTTCATTGCGTCATTAAGTAGAATCAATACCCTCTCTACCTTAAGTCAAAGGTTGTATGCGTATTAACCCTGTAAAACTTTTATGATATTTACTAAATAATGTTTATGTTTCTTTTTTGTTCATAGATCTCATACGAGACTGCTTTGAAGTGCCAAACCCTTGGTTCTTTAGCATAATAGCAACTGACAAATTGGGCGAGATATTAGGACATGCCATGTGCAACAAAGCCTACTCAAGTTGGACGGGTCGATCGCTGTATGTCGAGGACATCTACGTTAAAACTTCCGCAAGGCGAAAAGGCATAGGGCTGAAAATTTTCACTTATATATGTCAAGTAAGTTTTTCTTTCATTCGGTGGACTGTTGATAGCATTATGACGAGTGATTTCTACGTTTATTTCGGTTCCTAACCCAGTATCTAACACTCTGCATTTACATAAATTCACCTGTACCAACATGCGCTCTTTTTCAAACCATCACGTCTGACTTACACTCACTCCTCTCAATACACCAGGTACTGTACGTTTCGAACGTATAAGTGCTTTGTAGTAAACTGTCAGCAAATTAAATAGGTCACTGTTCGTAACAATTCAAACCTATAGATTTTTTTTGAAAATTTTCCACGTTTTCCTTTACATAAAAATTACTTGGAGGTTTGTGGTCTCAGCGTGACTGAATTCTTACCTTCCACAAACAGATATATTCTAATATTATGGGCTATTTTTTTTTTCAGGAAGCCATAAAGCTAGGCGTAAGGCGAATAGACTGGCACGTGATGAAGAAAAACACAAACGCTTTGAACTTCTATAATCAGTTGGGCGCTCGCGATTTGTGTGCTACTGAAGGACGAGCAGCATTACGTTTGGACCAGGAACAAATTGAGAAACTAGCTTCAAACAAAATATAATGTTTTAGTTGCACAACATCTTTAAAGAGACAATGTCTCGGTTTTGACTGCACACACCACGAGTAATATACATGTAATTGGTACAAATCGACATAGAGTTTAAGCGTTGTACGTTTAACAATAAGGCAATTATATAATTCCATTTACATCGCATGTGATTTTTTGCCCATTCTATATAATTAATTAAACGACCAATATAAATTAAAACCAACATTATTTTTAAACCGGGTGGAAAGAGCGCAACACAGAGGGGAATGGAGAAAGTTGAAGGAAATGGTAGAAAAAGCTGAAGAAAAAGAACAAAAAGATAAATTTTCTACTTAGTTGCACTAATCAATGCAATATTATATTAACGCAATATCTTATTTAAAATATATTATATACTTACATGACAAACCCCGACTACTTAAATAATTATAAACAAGAAAACGCACTCTATACTCTGTAGAATGCATTGATCATAGTATGTGAATAAAATACACTTTCATATGTATAAATATAACTTGAATGTTATACTATAAAGTATTACAGACGGGGATCAATCAATTATGACAGGTTGATTGATTGCTCGAGTGGTTAGAGACCCTAACTGAGGAACTAAGGTTCCCGGGTTCAATTCCCACCCGGGCTAATATTTGTGTTCATGAACATGTTATGTCTCTTTGTTCCGTGTCTGGGTGAGAAATATCTGTATACCTATGTATATATTATATAGAAAATTTAAGTATGTATGTCAGTTGTCTGGTACCCATAATACAAGTTTTGTTTGAAGAATATTTAAGTACGTCTATCAGTTAACTAGTAGATACCCATGCCCGATAAATACAAGTAGGACATTTGTTTACTTTGATACTAGATGGCGCTGTGTGGGATGTTTTCCAAAATATTTTGGTGGCAAGATGGTGGCAAGCAAGAAGCCGGAACGCCTACCCAGACCCCTCTCTTTCAGACGGCAGCCTATTTGGTGGACAAAGGTCTTGTCATAAATCTACCCTAAAATGGCGTATTTAGCATGTTTGTTTGTAGATAAATGACATACCTGATAAAATGGTATAACGAATCATTACCTGATAACAGACGCTGCTGTTAATTTTGTTTATTTACTGATAACATAATATTATTTTAATATCACACGTCACAATCACTTTAATTTAACTATATTTGCCATGGTTACCGAACTACTATGCAATAGGTAATTACAATTTGACCTTAAGATCATCAAATGCTCGTTAACTTGGCTATGCATCGGCTTAATTGAATACCGTAGTCTGTAATTCGGGTCATACATGCAGATTCGATTAATACAATGTACTTATCTACGTAAATTACTTATTTGTGTCCCTCTGGTATAAGTAATTTATAGTATAACTATTCTCATACTAATACTCACTAATACTCGGTTTCACCTATCCTGGCTTTTATCATAAGTATGTGGCCTTAAGTAAAGTGGTTTAAGTTTCGGGCTTTAGTTACTTTTTTTACCAAAATTACCCACTGTTGCCATCTTAAGAATGGACGGGATGCGTGAACGTCCATACAAACGCTCTTAAACGATTATGTAGTTAATACGCATTTTAATCTTGGTTTTTTTTTAAATTATAGCCCAACTTCGTTCGGTTCGATTCCCGCCCGGGACAAATATTTGTGTACATGAACATGTTTATTTCGTTCCGTGTCTGGGTGTATAATATTTATCTATGTATATATTATTAAAAAAAAAAGTATTTAAGTATATATATATCAGTTGTCTAGTAACCCATAACACAAGCATAATACTTGCTTACTTTGGGACTAGGTGGCGCTGTGTGGGTTGTCCCATGTATTATAAAAAAAAAAACTTCGAAATTTCTATAAACTTCCAAGTTATTGGAATTATAAATATACGAAGTTTCTGGACATTCACGCGTCCCGCCCCTTCTATATAGGGTAAAAGCCAGATAGTTGCCGCACTATGCTCAAGAAAACTTTTTTTTATAAAAAAAAAATACGTACTTTCAAAGAACAATGCGACATGTATATTAAGACATAGGTCTTTAGATTTTTATGGTTCCGTAGCCAAAGGGCAAAAAATGAACCCTTATAGTTTCGCCATGTCCGTCCGTCCGTCTCTTTGTCTATCTGTCTGTCTGTCTGTGGTTTTTCTCGGAAACTATTGGCAATATATAGATGAAATTTGGAAGGTAGGTGTAATCTATGAACCGCTTCATAACGACGTAGTGAATTAAATTTTTTTTTGGGATAGGTCGCCATACATCTAACTTAGGTACGAAAAAAAATTCATCGTATATTAACGAGGTTTATAAAAGGAACTTTTTTAAGTAAAAATTTTGTTAAAATTTCATAGAAAATAACAGATAGCGTTTAGCCAATAAGTGAAAACTAGATGCATTTTATCTTTGTGATGTTATTGAAAAAAAAAAGAATTTATGATGAAAACTATATTATATTACTAGGTACTATACATTTACGCTTTCGTTTGCAGAGCTTATTCTCTGCACGACTGACACTGAAAAGTCAAAGGTTCATTGTAATAAAGTAAGTAATAAAAATTGTCGCTAACTATCAGTGCACTCATGTTATTACTTTTCGAAATAAAAATGAAATATATTTATACAATATAATTCGTAAATTACATAATAATAACGATTAATGGTTAAGTAGATTAACATCGCACTCGTTTTTTTTATATTGTATGGTGGTACGGAACCCTTCGTGTGCGAGTCCGATTCGCATTTGGCCGGTTTTTAAAGTACCCTGTTAATTTCATTGTGGTTTTGATTAAATCCTATTTTATTTGACCTCTTAAAAAAGGGATAGTTACCTCTTGTAGCGGATAGTAACGTAACTTTAAAATGCTACGGGGAAAACTTGCCTCATCTAGAAGGAACATATGAAACAATAATGTATTTATTTTATTGAAAGCAAGTTATAGTCACAATAAGTGTGGGAAAGAACACCAAAAAAAAAATCTGTCTTCGGTCGTTAAAGAATGTATAGTTGTGGGTAGTTGTCCGTATAGAACAACTATCCGCAAAGTAAATAGGACAACTATGCTCTTTAGTATGGATACTAGCCCTATTTATTTGTAAAATCAATAAAAACCTAATAAACAGTTTGAAAATAAACAAAAAGTTGACTGATACTGCAATCAGTAATAAAAATATTCAATATAAGTTACTTACCAATATAACTTTTACGCCCGTCAAAGTTTTGTCGCGGAAGATTTTTGCTCACAAGGAAAAAACGCGTGTCCCTACCCCGACACAACGGTTTACATAGCCTTGAGGCCCGTAGAAGGGGCACTTCTAATTGTAGTCAAGTGCTGACGCCACCAACGCCGCCATTTTTGACATAATATGGTTATTCAAAACCGGGGCATGTTTTCGACTGAAGCAACTATTCGGACATTACCCTACGCTTAACCTTTGACTTGCCCTGCCATTACTTTTTTAGAGTTCCGTACCTAAAGGGTACTAACAAGAACCCTATTACTAAGCCTTTGCTGTCCGTTCAACCGTCAAACCCTCTGTCACAGGGATATATCGTCTGAACCGTAAAAGACAGACACTTGAAATTTTCCCAGAGTATGTATTACTATGATCGCTATAATAATAAATAATAGAAATAAAATAAAGTTAAAAATCAAAGGGGGCTCCCATACAAGGAGCGTGCTTTTTTAGCGTGTTTGGTGATTGGTAAATAAGAGATCAATGCTTACACTTTAAATTTTCATGAAACGTGTACTACTATTACCACTATAACAATAAACATTAAATTAAGTTAAAAATTAAAGGGGGCCCCGTACAAGAAACGTGTTTTTTTTTTTATATTGTACGGTTCGCAACCCTTCGTTTGTGAGTCCGACTCGCGCTTGACCGGTTTTCTAGTTTCAGTTCTTTTTCTGTTTTTATTCTAAGTAATATATATTTACCTCAACGTGTTACAACAAGGAAAGGTAAGTTTGATATTTAATATTTTTCATCGAGCTCGGAAGTTTTCGTCAGTAAATGCTATCGAATTAGATGAATAAAATTCTAATAACAAATCAGGTACCTAGTATAAAAATAACTAAAACAGGAAAATGTATAGAATGCCTCATAAACATAAAATATTTGAACAAGGTACCTAGTAAGCGCTGAGACTAGTTCTGAATCGTATGAATTTCTCATGAAACAGATAAACAGAGATATTCATTTCCTAAAATACTCTGTGTCTTTCGACCTAGAAACAAAAGGATAAATAATTCAGTGGGCGAAGTTATAGTTTCAGGAGTTTATGGCCGCGTAACGATTTTATGTAGTAGGTGAACATACCGCTGAGCCTTATTTTATTTTTAATACATTTGTAGGGTGATTTGGTTATGTAATTAAAATAGAAGTTTTTGCGATATTTTCGTTTTACGTGCTATTTATCTGATTTATACACATTTTTTCGACCTAACTATTTAAAACACCTCTATCTAACCATTACGCCCCTTAGGCCCATTACGCCTCACCATAAGGGCTTGGGTCTCCCCTCGGGACGAGTGTGTCTGGGAATTGATCCACCACGTTGCTCCAGTGCGAGTTAGCAGATTTTAACGACTGCTATCTAGTGACGGCAACCGGGACCGACACGGCTTAACGTGCTCTCCGAAGTACGGAGACAGTCATAATCTCTCTTTCGATTTTCTCTAACTGAATTTAAAATTCTATGGTTTTCACAGGTTTCCGAGTAATTATTGGTAACTTACTTGAGTTGCGAACACATAATAATTTCTGATTTCACTCATTTGAGTGAATTTGAGGAGTTTGCAAACTCCTCGTCAAACTTTTTGAAGTTAAAGAAGCTTAAGAAGAGCTTTGTTATTCCAAGATTTTTCGAAATACATATAGACAAACAAAAATTTTATGTAAGTACCTACTTATGTAAATACTGAATATATTTAATGAGGCACAAATTATTTGACTCCGTGCCTCGGAGAGCACGTTAAGCCATCGGTCCCGGTTGCCATTAATAGATGGCAGTCGATAAATTCCACCAACTCGTCCTACAGCAGCGTGATGAATTAAGCTCCAAACTTCCCTCATCCCGACTGCAGTGAGGCATTAATGGGCTAATGGTATGGTATGGTACTGTGGAATTAGACAGCGCAGTGTGGAATGTCTCGGGTAATATTATTAATATTATTGCTACCTACGGAACGAGGTTAAAACCTTCAATTCACTATCATTGTACTACTACACAATGTATCATTTTTCCTTTTGTCTAAGGCGATTGTTCTGTACGTATATGTGTATGTATACTAAGATAGTCGTCTATAAAAAGCATTCGGTCGCATAGGCGGTCCGGATGACCGCAGTCCGAACCGGGCATTTGTCTCGTGACCTCCCGATCAATCCCTAGCTCCCGGATTATCCGTCCTTTGTGAAAGCCTCCAAGACCGGCAAAAGCCCAACTTATATAAATTACTAGTCGAGGAAAGGTGAGAGTGAATGCTGAATTCTACCGAGGCCGTGTTTGCGGTAAACACGTGACACGAATCGAAACTACAATATGAAAAATAATATTTCCGGGGTAAACTTTCGAGTTCTTTCCAATGAATCTGCTAAAAACATAACAGAAAAAATAGGATTTTTTTTCAGGGTTCCGGAACAGGACGGACACCTGTTTGTTACCGCCTGTTTTCTACGAATTATATCCAGAGTGATCCTACAAGTTTTCGTTTTTTCGTATTGGTCGAAATAAGTAATTTTGGTACATACACAGAGTTCGGTGTGCTAACTACAGACGTATAGCGTAAATGAATTTTTCACATTGAGACATTGAGAGTTTATTTCGAGAAGCAAATTATAAACTAAAATAAAATTTCAGGTGAAAAATCTGACATATTAAATGAAAGCATTCAAAACTAATACAAATATATGTTTTGACAATTACAGAATTCATAGTTTAAAGAAAATATTAAAGAAAACTTACAAAAATCGACCAATATACCTCTTCCCAGTAAGTTGCAATAGATACTTTTTTACCTTTTACGATACTTTATATTTATTTCACCTCTCCATCTCACCAATAAATACAAGAGC
The DNA here is from genome assembly GCA_949709985.1 of Luffia ferchaultella. Taxonomy (NCBI): domain Eukaryota; kingdom Metazoa; phylum Arthropoda; class Insecta; order Lepidoptera; family Psychidae; genus Luffia; species Luffia ferchaultella. Next base: position 1,324,226 of record OX453242.1, on the reverse strand, counting down.
GCTCTGAATTAAAATTAAAGCCTTAGAATCTTGCCTATTAACTTGTTTACACTCACGTGGCACACATGCATAAACATTAAATCCATGCAATTGTCTGTTGTGGATGTGTGGGTTAAAAATAATTCTAGATACGTAACTAGAAAAATCCGATGGGTTTACTTTTTGTAGGTAAGTTCTTAAATAATTTGTCAAAGCGTCTATAGTCACTCATATAGGTATTAAAGTGTGTGGCTATAATATGCAGTTCTATTGCGTTCTATCCTTTTTTATATCTGGGTTCTATATAAAAGTTTCACTAAATGTAGGTTGGGGGGTCATAAATATAGGCAAAGGCAAAATGCCAGCCAAGTTCTCGCTTGGTTGAACTTGGCAAGTTTTATTCTTTTTTAGCAGTCTTAGATATTAAAACTTATTAAATTAAAACCGAAAGAGTTGACATGAATAGAATTTCTCTTAAAAAATATGCTTTAACTTAATAGTATGACTTGGACATGAGGACGAAACTTCTTGAGAATTATGTTTTCTTATAGAGCAAACTGACAGACGAAACTTTTTTTTTGGGTAGAAAATAAAACATTACGTGCCGTTTCTATATAACATTACGCTCGGAAAAGTTTTCCTAATAAAATTTACATATTAGCGACGCAGTTTCTCGTTGATACGGCATATTTCGTAATTTATATCAATCTGTGTTGACTATTTTATCCACTATAGATGTCACCTAATTTTTAAATTACTAGTATGTCCATGAATTTCTCGATCGTGACAGGGTCACCCAAAATTATGAACTTGAATATTAATTTGTAAAGAATAACTACCGGGATTTTTGCTCGCTTTTTTCTGTAGAATTTGCATTCTGAAATGTGCTAATACCAGCATAATATAATGAAAATGTTTTGAGTTGCTTTTGAGTCACCACTACATGGACTTCCGTCTTCGTAATAATGATAACAATACATGCAACATCCCACACAGCACCATCTATTTCCGAAGTAAGCAAGTATTAGGCTTGTGTTATGGGTACTAGACAACTGATATACATACTTATATATTCTTTATAATATATACATATATGAATGTTTTACACCCACACACAGAACAAATGTACATGTTCATGCACACAAATATTTTGCCCGGGCGGTAATCGAACTCACTCACCCGGCCAATCGGTCAGTCGGTAAGAATGGTAAGATAAGTTTCGATAAGAATAAATTAATTTAACAACATTAACATACTCTCATATACCAAACGACATGTCACATACGCTAACAGACGCAGCACATTGGATCGTAAATTCATCATCATCATCAGCCCATTTTTACCCCACTGCAGGGGCTTAGGCCTCCCCCAGGGATGAGGAGGGGGGCTTGGAGCTTAAGTCCACCACGCTGCTCCACTGCGGGTTGGGAACAGTTACTGTAACGACCGCCATCTATGGACAGCGTCCGGGACCGACTGCTTAACGTGCCCTCCGAAGCACGGTGTCAGTGATCGTAAATGACCGTATGCTATATTCCGAAACTGCTATAAACTAGTGAAAATGAAACAGAACTACCGAATGCTCTGCAAATTTGATTTATGCTAAGGCCATAAGGTTGATTAATTTTCCTCCTAATGACGCGATAATTCAAGCTCCAACAAGACTTTCTATCTCAATTAAAAAAAAAAAATAATGATCCGTCACGGGACCCCTGGTTATATGTTAAATATAAAAATCAAGAATGTAGAATATTATTAAGAATGTAGAATATGATGTATTGGGAATCTGGTATCCAGCTTCATCATCGTATTTTCTTCACCGTGTGCACATGAAAACAAATCTAACACGCCCGAACACGTTGGCTTACTAGTGGCCATTGAAGGTTGCACTTCCAGAGCCAGCATTGAATCAGCTCGGTGGTGTCATAATTATCGACTGTCATTCAAATGACAAACATTTGTAAAATTTCAACTCGATTCAGTTGACCGTTGAAGAGTTCACTCGAGAGAAGATGACCCTGGCTGCATCAACAGGATCTGTTTACGAATGTATTAGAAAAATAAAAGAAATCGGTTAACATCGGTCGCGCAAGTTTGCCTGAAGTTATCCAATGAAATAATTTTAATAAGAAAAAATCATAAACTGTAACGAAAATACTGTAAAAAAAAACTTTATTACAAAATACTTATTGTTCAAATTTCTTGCAAATTGCAAATTGCAGGTACACTTTCACGTCATATTTCTTTTCTGATAGATCTGTCCCAGATTATTGCATTGTCATCGAAACTACATACTTGTGTAAACGACATCTGAACTTGAGAGGGATTGTGACGTTGGTAGGTGCATTTACACCATGGAGACCAGCGCCGCCAGAAAATAAAAAGTTTTACTCACTACTCAACGCGTCATTAGATTTTTCACATAAAAAAGACGTTTCGAAAAATCATATGAGTATGATTAATTCAACTGGAATACCTTTTGAATATATTCACTTTTAACTCATTTACCTACACCAAATAAGCAGATTTTCTTCACAACAGACAATCACTGAGCTTGTCATCAGGGCTTGTATCATCGAACTTTGCATGTAACAGTTGCTAACAAATTGCACACGCTTGCTTAACACTACTAGTCAAAAACAAATTTTGTCAAATATACTTTTTAATCGGTATCTGCCTTTTAATCAGTAGTATATGACTAGTTGTGACTAGTAATACATATTTTTTATTTTCATTCCACCAGCCCATTGTGTCCCCCTTCAGGAGATTAGGCCTCCCCCAGGGTGAGTGAGATTGGAGCTTAATCCACCACGCTGCTCCAGTGCGGGTTGTTCGATTTTAACAATCGTCATTTGTCGATGACACTCGGGACCGACGGCTTAACGTGCTTTCCGAGGTACGGAGTCAGTGATAGTTATGTACTTAAGTCTGTAGAACTCATTGCTACACGCCCGGATTCTAACCACGGCCGCATGGCCATCTAAACTTCGAACAGGTTCGCTGCGCTCTGGCTATCACGACACACTGTTAATACACAAAGACTTAAACACAAAAATCTAGGTAAACAATCACGTGGGCCATACGCGCGTCCTGCCCGTCTGCCTTCCTCATCCTGTGGTTCAAATGTGATAACTTTGGTTCTAGAACTAAACGAAACATTACTCCTCAATTGAAATCATTCAAATCTCGGTGGTTTGTAAGCATAGAAATGATGGCTACTTTTAATTCATTTTCATTTTATGAAATGACTAATTTTTTCAATGATTTCACCTGTGAAATTGCACAGACAGTGATTTTCAAACTCTACGAGCTTTTAACGCTCGTAATATACTATCAATCACTCAATCAATATTAATCACTTAATCAATATCAATCAATCAGTATCAATCACTCAATCAATATCAATCAATCATATCAATATTATAAAATATAGGTACCATTTGCTATTAAAAATTAAATTTGAAATATGAGTTATCTGATTATGACCAAATAACAGCCAATTTTTTCAATTTTGACAACAGATTCGTGATCGGAGTCCATGCACATTTTTAGACATTGATTTTGAAAGCAATTTTTAGTGACTAAAACAGTCACATTTCCACAAGTCATAACGGACATTTAAAAAAAAATAGGAAATTTATATTCAAATAGACTAACAAGTACTAAACTAATCTATATTTATTTACACTAAGACTAAACATCCAACGATAATTTTACATAAATCGCAGCACACATTCAATACTTAAACTACGTAATTGCGACACAATCGTTCTTCACGATTCCCGAGCTACAAGTGAAATCACATTGAAAATATTGAAACTGTGAAAGAGTGAAATCACAATGAAACTGTGAAAAAGTTAAATTTCATCCAAAACGATGAAATGCGCGTGGTTGGCGATTTCGTTGAGTATTATTTGTAGCAGAAGTAGCACGTAGCAGACCATGTGAAAGAAAGTAGCAGGTGCGATGTATGATTACGCATTTCATGTGATTTTTCACATGCTACTTGTGAAATGTTCCAAGCTTAGTGGTTTGTACTAACTAGAGGCCGCACGAACGTGATGTCTATGGTCGGATGAGAGATACTCGGTAACAATCGTGTGTCTCTCACCACGAGTTGACTTTCTTGAGTAAATGCGTTTTGGAACTTTTTTAAATAATGGTCAGCTGTTCTTTTCAGTCTTGCACAAATCATACTGTTGTTACTTTGTATTCCACACTACGCAACGGGTGACGCGTGATTCTCTCTGCTTGCTCCCCACTACTAAAAAAAATAATGTTACTAATACTACGTTATTGTTTGGTGTTTTTGTAACTAAACAAGAAATTATAAGAATATATTGAATTTGTTTTATTTTTAAACTTATTTTTATATCTTACGGTCGGCTTCTGAAAATTCTGAATATAGGATAGGTATTATTTTATTATATATTCCTTTTCATTATGTTATATAAAATCTAAACTAATATTATCAAGCTGAAGAGTTTGTTTGTTTGTTTGTTTGTTTGAACGCGCAAATCTCAGGAACTACTGGTTCGAAATGAAAACTTATTTTTTTGTTGGATAGTCCATTTATCGAGCAAGGCTATAGGCTATACTACATTACGCTACGACTAATAGGAGTGGAGCATCAAAGAAAAATGTTGCAAAAACGGGAAAAATTATTCCTTTTGAGTGCTTTCGTCGCGCGCGCTGCGTAAACGGTTGATGTTAACTAATAATAATGTATTAAGGAATTGTTCCCCTTTAAAAGTTCTAACCAAAAGTTTGCGACAGCATACGTGTATCTTTTAAGGTTTACTTACTGTAACCTTTTTTATGATAATCAAATTTGTTCAACATAATGTACTATTTGCGAAGATGTTTTTTAAACGTGATATTAATTCTTATCAAATTAAATACGTTGGTTGTCTTAAGCATTTCATGCATATTATAATTGCCCTTTACATCATACAATTTAAATTAATATCTTAAGAGTTTTTGTTGAAATTTAAAAACTATAGCGGGAGAAAATAAATTCGCTGTCTGCCTCTGTTCGTTAACTTTTTACTTCCAAACCAATAGACTTTGATACGGTTTTTAGTAATATCTTATTTTCTTATCTCATAATCTATTAATCTATATAATAGAAATACATATTATAAAGCTGAAGAGTTTGTTTGTTTGTTTGATTGATAGATAGATTGATTGATTGATTGCGTGATTGATTGATTGATTGATTGATTGATTGCGTGATTGATTGATTGTTTAATTGATTGCGTGATTGATTGCTTTATTGATGATTGCTTTATTGATTGATTGCTTTATTGATTGATTGTTTGTTTGTTTGTTGTTTGTTTGTTTGTTTGTTTGTTTGTTAATTGGTTGGTTCGTTCGTTCGTTCGTTCGTCCGTATGTTTGTTTGAATGTGTTAATTTCTGAAACTACCAGTCGAATTTTAAAAAATTCTTTTTGCCTTTGATAGCCTGATTCTAGCGGAGAGTTATAGGCTATATACAAGAAAACGAACTGTCTGTCTATTCGAGCAAATCGGCTTCGGCCAAAACGGCTTAACCGATTTCAATGAAACTTTACACATATAACAGGATGTAATCTTTTGACTACACCCTTTCCATATGTGACATACAGAACTTCATATACGTCCATATGCCTAAACCGATATAAATGAAACATCAATGAATATGAAAAAAAGGTCGTTAAGACTAACAAATGTTGCTTTTTGTCCGTCTGTCTGTCTGTACGTGTATCTGTCTATTTAAGCTAATCTCCAAAACGGCTAAACAGATTTTAAGGAAATTTTGCAGACGGGAAAGAAGGTTGTCAAGATATTTGACATTAGCTATTTTTTGTCCGTCTGTTTGTCTTTACGTCTATGTGTCTATTCAATTCAATTTTATCTGTTCGAGCTAATTTCCAATACGGCTGAACAGATTTTAATGAAACTTTGCAGACGTGAAAGAAGGTTGTCAAGAGTGTCATAAGCTACTTTTTGTGTTTGTCTGTCTGTCTATCTGTCTGTCGTTTGTCCTCACTGATCTAGCAACGTACAGCCGAAAGTACTAAGTCTAGGAAGCTTAAATTTGGAACATAAGTTTATTTTATAACGTGAGCATTAAGTTAAGAAAGGTTTTTTTAGAAATTTCAAACTTAAGGATGGGAATGGTGGGACTTAAATAATGACGTGTTTCAGGGTTTTAAGATTTCCACACTTTAAGAGTGGGAAACGGGAGATGAAAAATTGTATCGGTTTTTTAAAGGGTGGGAGGGGAATGAAGATTGAAAGTTTGAATGGGTGTGACCAAAATTGGTTCCAGCAAAAAGTACGTATAAACCATCTCGAACGTTAATAGTACCTATAACAGAAATTTGTAGTCTACGCAAGCGAAGCTGCGGGCGGTCGCTAGTAATTTATATAAATGTTTGTATTTAACTTAAAAACTATTAGATTTAAATGATTCGTAACATAAAAATGTTCCTATAGGTTCTAAAAATTTTATTATAGTCTAAGTTTTATGGTTGTGGACCACCAAGGGGCATCGTGATAGATGAGATTCCGTAGGTAGCAATACCTGAGATATGTTATTCTATAACTGCTAGATTTATTTAGATGAAGTTTTTTGCCTCATACACTCACTTCATAGCGGATTATTTAAGATCGATTGTGGTGCTTGATTCGAACGACAGTCGCCTTTTACCCGCGTATCGCTTCCATATCATCCCATTATATCCTTCTGCAGCGGCTTAGGTCTCCTCTCTGGGTGATGGTAATTTGAGCTTAATCCATTACGCTGCTCCAGTGCGAGTTGGTGGCTTTTAACAACTGCCAACTGATGATGGCAATCGCGACCGACTGCTCAACATGCTCTCCGAGGCATGGAGGCAGTGATTGTTATATACTACAGTAACAGTAGTAGATATCGTAATATCTTGCATCTTGAATATGAGCCAAATATGATCACCCAATATGAAATGTGTGTAGTCCACGCGAGGAAAGCAGCGGGTGGGCACTTGTATAATATAATATAACAGTGTAAGCTCTGTGATGCGAAGAGACTAAATAATAAAGTAATAACATTTGAAAAACACTGATAAAGCTACGAAAATAACATTCATTTCAACAAGGTCAATTCAGTCTAAATTACTCTTTGAAATTAACAAAAACAAAAATCCGTAAACTCGCACAAAAATGTTTACGCTTTTACATACGCCACAAACGCGTCGTTTGTGAATTTGACATTCTCGTGTATATAAAATTCTTTGATGTCGTTCATTGGAGGTTCGGATTAAATTTTCATTTGGCTTCATTAGATCATTCACATAGGTGCCACGAAATTTCCACACAGGTGAGTGCTCAGTGTGCCCACGCACTCTTAACGTGATATATGATCAAATGATCGTCGATTGTGCGAAGTCTTATGTCGATTACCTACTTGTGGATGGTTAAGCGCGGAATATTTGATTAAATTATTTTAGTGGTTGTGAAAATTAGCTATACATGATATTCGAAACATTCCAACTCGTCTTTCATCTTGTATTAAAATACAATTTTTTTTTAAATATAATTATTTCATAGAAATTTAGAAAATTTGTGCAAATATTAACCCCCTCTATATATTGGAGCCATTTGAGAAATCTTATAAGTCAAAAGCCTCTTTTAGGATTTCGTTTTTTGCCATTTACCTACGGAACCCTTATGGTTTCCCCAAGTCTGTCTGTCCTTCTGTCCGTCTGTCCGCGGTTCTTCTCAGAAACGGCACTATAATATAGGTAAAATTTGGAAGGTAGGTATAATCTATTAATCGCGGTGTAGTGAATCTCAATGGTGTAGTAAATGTGAGAGGTACCAATAGATAGGTCCTGCAAAATTATATAGCATTCAAACATTATTTTTTATTTAATAATAACGTATACATCACAACAACGTCTAGGCCCCAAATTAAGCATCAGCTTGTATTTTGGGTACCAAGCGTAGACACCACATACATATAACAACCAAGACCCGGTACCAGTATCAATATTCATCATATAAATACTAAACTGACCTGGGATTCGAACCCGGGACCTCCAGCTTCATAGGCAGGGTCGCTACCCACTAGACTAAGCGATTGTCGTATTTATATTAATAGTCGTATAAAATAGTCGCCGTCGTTGAGATATAATAATAATAATAATAATAACACATATAATCACAACAACGTCTAGGTCCCAAACTAAGCATTAGCTTGTATTGTGGGTACCAAGCGAAGACACCACATACATATAACAACCAAGACCCGGTGCCAGTATTAATATTCATCATATAAATACTGACCCGACCTGGGATTCGAACCCGGGACCTCCAGCTTCGCAGGCAGGGTCGCTGCCCACTAGGCTATGCGATCCCAATGTCCTAATTTTAGTTAAATATAATTTTAGTTATGGAGTTTATTGATATATCCACCTGTGTGCATGAAAAATATTTTGTCCATAGGTTTTTAACTATAAGAGTTTAACAGACATACAGACAAACAAAATGACAAACATTACGAAATCAAAAAGTTCCATTTTGACGAATCATCGATGAAATTGATACAAAAATATTTTATAATATACGCTTAACATGAATAACCGAACCCTTGTCAGCTAGGTTGAAACGCTGTTGCAGATTTAACTTTTGTTTTGTAGTAATTTCTACGTAGAACAAGTGTTCTAGTTATATCGTAATTAATGCATATTGAATAAAGCCAAGTCACACCAAGAATCACCAAAGCAACTGACTCTATTCTGTCTCTGTAAGTTCTAAAATCAATCATTCGTCTCTTAGATGTAGTTCGGCTTAGAATACAAACTTTATGATTACAGATTTGTAGTACTAAGTAACCAATAAAATTTAAAAGAAAATTCATTCATTTATTAAAAAAAAGCTGACAATAAGAGATGTCAAAAAAGAGTCTATTAAAAAAATCATAAACAATTTATCAAAGAAAAGTTTGTATTAGGACATATTTTGATACTTTGATTTGATACTTTGATATTTTTTATACTCGTCGGCATCAGTAAATACGTAATCTAATATATATCAAAATATTTTTCCCGTTTTTCTAGATTCCTCTATTTTCCATTCAAATAATATCTGTTTTTAACCCCCGACGCAAAAAGAGGGGTGTTACAAGTTTTACGTGTGTGTATCTGTCCGTGGCATCGTAGCTCCCAAACAGATGAACCGATTTGGTTGCGGATTTTTCTATATAAAAGATGAATTAGTCGGGAGTGTTCTTAGCTATGTTTGATGAATCAATCCAAGATTATCCACCACGCTGCTCCAATGTGGGTCGGCGGATAGTGACGACCGCCATCTATTGACAGCAACCGGGATCGACTGCTTAACGTGCACGGCTCCATGCATCTTCGAGGTACGGAGTCAATGACAGTTAATATACTTAAGTCAGAAAAAACTCATTGGTACATGCCCGAATTCGAACCACAACCACTTGGACTTATAGATTTGAAAAGGGTTCGCTGCGGCTCGGGCTATCACATTATTATTACGGATTTTTATACTATCAGTAATATCAGAGAATCTTATTTTAACGGTTGCTTGCTTTTACACTTATTGACAGCTTTAATTACACATAATGTTTATTTATTTGATATTAATCGCTACGTAAGTTTAATAACTAAAACAAAAGTATTGACGTTACTTGTTTGCTAAATATCGCATAAATTGTTTTTATTATTTTCCAACAACACTTCAACTGTTCCCGATAGAGTAATAAAAACTACGAAAGAAGCGCAAAATAACGAAAAATATTTTCTGTACGTAATTCAACGAATTCGTTTAAAATGTTCAGGGAATTTATAGCCACCCAATGATAATTTAAATTTGTATAAAGCAATTCAGATTATATTTTTGATAAACTGTAAAAAAATATTTAAAATTGTTTTTGCATGTGTTAGCCGGCTGAACTTAGGTTTATTTTCGAGAGAGGCTAGTGTTCGACATAATGTTTATTTGGTATAAATAATTTGATTTTTAGCTGTCTAAACTGCATATTAGCCTAAACGCAACGGCTAGTATTTGATCAACATATCATTACAAAACCCAAGTACTTATTTAATTTGTGTAATAATAATATCTGGGACAATAATATCTGGGACGTCCCAAACAGCGCCATCTAGTCCCAAAGTAAGCAAGTATTATGCTTGTATTATGTAGTGCTACACGACTGATATACATAGTTAAATATTCTTTTTTTTTATAATATATACATATATACACACTTTTACACCCAGACACAAAACAAGTAGACATTTTTATTCACACGAATATTTGTCCCGGACGGGAATCGAACCCGCTACCCTCGACTCTGCAGTTAGGGTCTCTAACCACACGGCCAACGGGTCAGTCAAAATGACCGGTGTAATGTGACGGATGTAATGAGACTTATCATTAGCTAGACGATTGTAACTACCAAAAATACTGATTTCTTAGTTTAAAAAAAATATTACGAAAATAGATATATTTTATTCTTCTTTCCTTTTTCATTCGCTTTTTTATTTTTAGCGAAGGGGTTATGGCTAGAGTTCATTTTTACACCCATTTTTAGCTGTAACAAATATATAATTGAATATGATTTCATTGGAATTATATAGTAGCGTCTCACTTTGAATTTGACGTTGATAGTTCCTGCTTATTCATTTTAGTATGTCAAATTTCATCTCCTATACATATACATAAAAACTTTGTTTCACTAAAATTTATTCAGTCTATCCATTGAGGTATTATTTCTCATTCTAAAGTTCGATATTTATTAATCCGATGATGAATCAATTTGGAAGCGAGTTGTCAAAGTTCGCCACAACCTAACCGGATCCGCTTTGGATTTGTCCTAAGTGCGGCGCTGAATCAAGTATAATCTGTGTCATAGTAAAGTTATAGTGGAACAAAGTACACTATTCTATTTTCTATTCCACTTTCATGATTTCGAAAATTATTCTTTCTCGTTTTTATTCCAGTTACTGTGTTATTCCTGATTGTATTGAAAGTATCTCTTTAATCTTATTGTTATGAAGTTTTGTAGTGCTATAGAAGAATGATAATTTATTGAAATTTTTTGCTGTCTTCCAGTAAAATGTATTTAAATAGTAATATTCCAACTACTGACAAATAGGCATAACAATTGTTTAAACACACTGTTATTTTCATATAAGTATTGAGGTGGCCCCAGCATTGTATATAGATAACTGTGTAAGATAGGT